>JAEUWJ010000700.1:0-12658 GCA_018524395.1 Podaxis carcinomalis | reverse complement strand
TCCTCTCAGAGACCTCGACGTTCTTCGATCCCGTCGCTACCAACCTGATCATGTGTGCTTCGTTCTCATTTATGAACGCTATGGCTATCGAACATATGACTGCTGGTATGAAGGTATTAGCTCCAGCTGGCTTCCATCTTTCTTTTGTGTTAATCAACTTTTCGTAGTTGCCATCGGAGGCGAAGCGATATCCCGATTTCCTACGTCTCTTCTCCGGTCTCTCCAAGGCCTACTCAACCTTCATCTTCCGTCCATCCGTCAGTCCTGCCGAATACATTCACGCTTTTCCAGAACTCGAAATTATCATCAACTACGTCAAGTACGTACCTCGCCTCCCATAACCGTTTGTTCTCGCTAACATCTCTCTCAGTGATATTACATCATTCTATAAAGAGGAGCTTGCAGGCGAGCAAGAAAACACCGTCTCACTCCTCGCCAAGCTCAACAACCGCTCCAAGCTCGAGCAGCTCCGTGTCTTTGCCGATGATGTCGTTGAAGCCCACCACCGCACCTCCGCTATACTACAGGACAGAAAAGCTGCTTACGACGACTACATGCTCTTCTGGTCTGGATACGTTCCATTCCACGCTGCATCCAAGAGGTACCGGCTTTCTGAACTCGGCATTCACTAAACTCGCCCCTTTCTTCGCTTTTTTGCTCTCTCCTGCCCTTTTGACCATGACCCATATGGCATCTTGGAGGACTTGTTACATGTGTCACATATGTCCCTTAGGAATTAGTATTTCGTCATTCACTCTTATTCAGTATTTTCGCAGTAGTTCTATTCTATACACGCAGACCTCCTTGACCCACCTTTCTTTCGGGTATTTCTCGATAGCGTATGGTATGCTGTCCATTCCGTGGTACTATTTCTGCCTCCTCATGTTCCTTATCTTACAATATCTACCCTTACTTAGCACTGTACCAAAACACCCCGTCAGACCTTGTGGCTTGGACCATATTCCCTTTGAGATATAATTATTCCATACGCGCTTATATCCCTCCAAGTTGTAACTCCAATGATCCCATTGTCCATGCCTTATCTAGTATTTCCTCCGGAAGAAGCGAGCTCAACATAGCATTCGGTCCTCGCATACTGTCCGGCATATGCGTTTCACGTCCTTCATGTGGCTCCAACAAACTTCGGCCGCAGAGCATTTAGGCTACACAGTAGCCTCATGTTGCGCAGCAGTGGGCGCTTTACGAGACGTAAACCCATCACTTCCATTACCTAATCGCTTCGAACATCCCATTTGCCGGTAAGAAGGGCAATTCCCAGCTCCACAAATTCTGTGTTCGACCTTCTGATATCTGAAGGCCTGACGACACCGATGCCAAAGCTGACAGTCAGAATACAGCTGAACTTTTGAGAGAGTTCAATGCGACCGGAGCTGCTATACTGAGAGAACCGGGTGCCGGAGAAGCTCAAACATAGAACACCGGAAACCAATTGAATGGCCGCTTTTGTCAAGTTGGTTCCGAGTGCAAAGCGTGGAAAGGTGCATTGGGTGCAATGCTTATTGTGGACACATTTGTACGTACGTATGTATATTTGTGTGAATCAAGAAACTTGCCGGAGATGAGAAGGCGGTGTACTGATGAGAGGGGATGATAGTACCGTTGGTGTTACTATTGCTGTTGAAGGTCTGCTATGGTCATCTGAGCACCAACCTGCCTCATCCGGGTGGGTTCGCTATCGTGCAGTACGGGATGCGTTTTTGTCTTGTGGGTTGTCAGATGATCCTTTGCATTCGTTCGGGTTTTCCGCAGGGCTGCGAGGTAATGATGGCGTATGTGCCATCTATTTCGGGCTGTTATGAAAAATGAGCTTTGCCAGTGTGTGCGAGCCCAGCGGAATGGTATCAGATATGACTCAACATATACGCATAAGACGGTTTTTAGTAGTTGCTCTTAATAAACGCGTCCCACGAGAGATTCAACACCCCCTCAAGTGTCGTGAGCAAGTGTACAAAGTAAACGTTCCACGCGTGGGTTGGATCCTGCAGCTCTTTAGTCAACAACGGGTCACAGGGAAGCATCAAGCCAAAAGGCCGGAAGTGTACCGAACATCATAATCAATCATCCATATTCATTATATTCGTTGATGCCCCATTCATCCATCACGCTTCTCCTTCGATCAACGATACAACAATAAGACCCTATAGACGCCCTGTTCCCTATTCAATCGAGCTGCAATGTTAGACACCGGAACATACGGGAAAAGGCAAGCGCAGCCCGGAGCTTCGTCGCGACGGAGTTCCGACAAAGATTGACAAGGCCCAACTGCATTCATGACGTTGGACGCCAGGGCATCAGCCCCTCAACTTACCTTGAAAGGGAAATGAATTCAAAACCTATGTTGACATCATTGATCTATCCTAACCTCCGCCGGTGGGTCCCTCAGGTCTTGTAAGACTCTAAACTATAAGGTGCTAAGTTGCGTGGGGTTGGGAAGTGTACCAGTTGAGGGCCGTAATTGCTAGTGGGCTGTCCGCCACTCATATCATTGTGTTTTTGGCATGTGGCACATTGTTCCTATGGTATTGGATGTTTGAAATCGTTAAGCCGGGATGAGGAACCTCGAGCTCGCAGAAAGGATACAGGGATTCAGGTTTGATTCCGTGGTAAGCAAGGTAGGCTATGCGTGCTCAACATAGTATATCAAGAATGTTCCGGTAGGATGAGGTCCCGAGATGCCCGTTTATTGGACATGTGTCGTCCGTCGCCTGCCGAAACTGGTTACATCCAACATCCATAGACGGTGTGCTTCCACACGACCAGCTGGATGGAGATACACAGCGCGTATGTCAGGGGAATCCCCTCAAGTGTAGCGGTAGCCGCATATGTCTCACTGAAAGAGTGCTCTTCTAGTCCAGATGTTGGTCTGGTAGAATGTTGGGTTCGTTTACATCCACTGTTGCAGGGCTAACGAGCGCGAATTAGCAATGGAACTAAGTTCGTTGGTTAGTAGATCTACGAAAGTAGGACAATTAGGAAGCTGTACGATAAGGTGAAGGATGTAAAGAATCTCAATAAGAGATTATGGGGGGTTTCATTTTAATCTCGGAGTCAACCGCCCGCGGATCTCACCATATCAGATATGGACAGCTAGCCACACAAGGAACGTTTCGAGCTAGCATTATCGGTACGCTGAGAACACGAGAATAGACCTGTGCTAGTTGACAAATCCAAGTCGCACTTTACGCAGGGGGCTGTATTGGTTTGTACGTACGCCCTTGCGAAATAGACGCAAAAGCACCGAGTCCTGGTTTCACGTGTTCGCGGGCTCGTCGTAACTGCCGATAGTGGTGCTTTGAGTGGGGTGTGTTCCACTGCACTCATGATCCCGTTGACGTTACGATTCGACATGATTTTGCTGAATCTGACGGTTGCCAGAACTCAAGTGGGTGTTACTACGATTCTTGTCAGCATGATCCTGGTTTGCCGGTTGTCCGGCGATTCTGTCAAGATGATTTCAAGACAGTGACGTCGTCCAGGAACACATGTATTAGGGACTGAAATGCAGGTTGCAGCCGATCGGTCAATGCCAAACGCTAGCCGTGAAGTTGGGTTTGTGTCACCGCCGCAATGTATTGTGTAAGGTAGACGAAATCCATGCTCATCCAATATCACGTGTCGTGACATGGCAGTGACAGCAGGCTTAGCATTTTGCAACCTCCGATCTATTGATCAGTCGTCTCTGATAACATCTCATCTCTACTCTATAATCCTGCTCTTCCTAAGTCCTCCATCAATGAATCTGGGAGGACGCGATGCCCGTGGTACTTTTTTAAAGCCCATGCGGCCTGCTTTCCAGTCAAACCGTGGTACAGGCGGACAAACAAACCCCGCAAAGTTTCTGGGGTGTCAATCAATTGACTCAAAAATACCACCAATCGAAAGATCCCTTCAAGGGCTTTCGAATGAGCATAAGATCAAAATTTACTAACGAGCCGTTCATCCGCAATTTCCATTTTAAGAAATTGATCCGAAATTTTTGGCAGACCGACAAATAAATTCCTAAAAAGCATGAAAATATGTGCTTTCGATTCCTGTCAATGAAGTAATTAAGAACCTCGAAGCTGGTAGATTTTCAATGAGCGGTTATTGCATAATAAATTCATCAAAAATGGATTATTTTATTATTATTATTATTATTATTATTTTCTGTCTGCCTCTCATGCTGCCTACGTGAAAAAAGGTCAAATGAAACATTTCTGGACTCCGCAATCAACGAAAAGGCACTCCAAAGTCTAGAGTGTCTGATAACGATAAGGCAACAACTCTCATCCAAACTGGAATCCCAACAGAACCTTGTGACAGCAACAATGGCAATGACAACAATGGTGCTGTAATTGTTCAAGGGTCTAGTCAGGACAACAATAGCCTACTGCTGAAACCAACCCAGCAGGACCCTGATGATATCAGACCTTTATGGGATGGCAATCCAAATTCAAATGTTAACACTTGTGAGGGACCTTGGTGATGATCCTCGGGATGAGGACTGGATCCTACCTAAATTGAGATGGCAAAAATCAAGAGAACAAAAGAGTGAGTGGCAATTGGCATGTGAGATGTTGTTAGAGGCTTACAGTCCTATCAAAAGACCAACCAGAAACATATGCAAGAGGACCTGATGTTGGAAGCAAGTCCCAACAAACAAAATATCACTACTGGGATTTGCTTTCCAATCAAGTCTCACTTGAGGATTGTGGATTTTTCCCATTTGAGCCATGGTGGAAGTCAAAGGATCAAGATGAAGATGGAAACTTAGATGAGGAAGACACAGTAGTTGTTGATTGTAATGGTTCCATGGGAGATATTTTCATTGAAATTGAAGAGGAACAAGATCTCACAACCCAGCCTCAGGCTATTGAACACCATGAGGAGAAATGGATGACTCAAACAAACATAACTGTGATCAAGTCAGTGATGATGAAGACAACTGCGATCCAGACATCCAGGGGGACAATGAGCCAGAGATGGAAGCATGGGAAGAGGAACTTGATGAAATCATCACATTACCACTGTGGAAAATCCAGAGTTGGGATGAGCTGTGAGAACAGATCAAAACAGATCTCAAATCACAATACAAAACACTCTTGTTATCTCAAATTAATCAACTCATGATCCTGCACAACTTTGCAATGCTGTGATTCAAGGGCCTATTTTGTATTAATGCCAGTCTGGAAATCACACAGCAATGGCATGAAAGAACAGGTTCATGACATTACTTTGCTCATTGCATCCAAGCACTTGTCTGATATTATCAGACATTTGAGCAACTACTGAAGGAACAGAGAGGAGGAAAGGTTCAGGTTCACTCATTATTGAAGGATGAGAGTGTCCACATGGCTGTGTGGGCATGGCTAATGGACCAACCAGTTGGCATGGTCACACCACAAAAGTTCCACCAAGCCCTTTGTGATGATATTCTTCCTTTACTGGGTGTCACCTTTATAGAGCCACCCTGTGAACGAACAGCTCATCAATGGTTGGTGAAACTTGGGTGGATGAAATCAGTTATCCGAAAGGGAATATACATGGATGGACATGAATATAAAGACAATGTTGATTATTGGAACATTGTCTTCCTTCCAAAGATGAAAGACTATAAACAGCAGATGGCTCGCTATACTCCAAATTCAAGTGGGAAGCTGGAACAAGTTGAACCACAGCTTGCCCCTGGAGAATGACTGTTGATTGCAGAATTTCAAGATGAAATGTGCTGCCATGCAAATGAATTTGCCTCTTCAGCATGGTGAGTTGATTTTTGAACATAGTTAATGGCTAATCTAATTCTTGACATCACAAAGGCTTTGTAAGGATCAACCACCCTTGCAAAAGAAGGGACAAGGGCATTTAATTCATAATTCTGATTTCATTGAACAGGTTAACAGGTGCCTTGTGGTCAAAAATGATGATGGATCTGTCTGAAAGTCAGCAAAGAAGATTATTTTTCCTGGCTCTAATGGTGATCCCTATTGAGATTGTAACCAGCTAATTGAGCAGGTTAAAAGCCTTGCAATACCCATTTTTGAAGAAGCACATCCTGGGTGTCAGGCTCTCTTTGTTTTTGATCAATCCTTGGCCCATGCTGCACATTCCCCTGATGCTCTCAAGGCCCTTGAAATGAACAAAGGCAATGGTGGAAAGCAATGATGATAGAAAGATACAGTTATCCCATTATCAAATCCTTACCCTGAATTTTGTGGCAGGGTCCAGAGGATGACAACTGATAATGGCCTCACAAAGGGACTCCAACAAACCCTTGAAGAACAGGGCTTCACTGTTTCCCACCTGAAGGCAAAGTGTTTACCAGTGTGTCTATGGGAGAACACTGACTGTTGTATGGCTTGGCTACTTAGCAAATAAGATGACTTCACAAATCAAGAGTCAATGCTTGAGACAGTTATTCACAATGCAGGGCACAAATGTATCTTCCTTCTGAAGTTCCATTGTGAACTTAATCTAATTGAAATGGTATGTCATTACTTGAATACTGGTCTTTCACCACTCATTCCTATCTTCACAGTACTGGGGTTGGTACAAGTTTCACTACCATCAAGTATTCAAGAACACATTTGAAGCAGCAAAGGATGCTACATACAATGCTTTTGACTCATGTCCCATGGATGTATGTAATTCATCATTTTATTAATTACTTGTTGCAATTTATGAGCATATACCAGATTGGGCTGACAGGGAAGGCCACCACCTGGGCTGTCTGAAAACAGAAAGGTCACAGGAGTGTTTTGGAGCAAGCTATGATGTATTTGGATGCTATTGTTATATAGACTACACATATTTATTCTTAAAACACCTCTCAGTGAAGCAGTGAAAATCCCATTTTTTTGGCAGTAACCAAAAAAAACATGGGAAAAATATATATAAATTATGTTTCGACTTGTTTCATCAAGCTGAGTCTCATGGTAGAAAATCATTCAATTCTCACAAGCAGATTTTGAGATATAAAGTTGGTTGACTTTACTTGTCCACATCAATGAACTACTGAAATCTTTGAGCATATCTATGGTAGCCATGATGTTAGATACATGTTTGGCAGTTGAAAATACACCTACTTTCAAATAGAATCAATGCTGACTGTTGAAAGAGAAGAAATGCCATTCTTTTCAAATATGTCCTTGTGAGAAGATGAGGGGTATTCATGGTAGATCTGTTTTGAATGCCTCCAACACAGCTCAATAGTATCAAACTTGCAGTGAAATTTTGAGAAGAATATCACCTCAGAACTACATTGGTTGCAGACTATCTCAAGAGCTGATATCTGATCAGTGAAATCTGGTTGGTTGTACAACATATGACACTGGCAACACACAGCTGAAGTGCAGTTGAATCCTGGGGACATTAACTTGAGTTTTGCTTTCTTGAAAAGCTCTTGCTCCTGTAGAATCTTAACAGTACCCTTAAAAATGCCATTGGAGTCATAGAATGACTGAGGGGCTCCATCTGGGAGCATTCCTGGGCCCATCTGTATAGTAACCTTTGCCCATTTGCCATCAGGAGCATTGCAGACCTTACCATTTAATGATAGTCATTTTGACACCAAAACAAGAAGATGGATTCTTTGACATATTCCAAGAAGATGGAGCTGTAGCCACTCATTTACAATGAGTAGATGCATTATCAAACACAAAAACATGCTTATCTTGGTAATAAGGTTTTTGTAGAATATCCATTGCTTTTTGAGTTTGTATGAGAATGTCATCATTGGTAAAATATCCATCCTGATTTTTTCAGCCTTGAAGATCACCTGTGCCATTTCTGGTCCATCAGGCAATTATAGCCGTCCATAATTGGTAGATACAGAATTAGAAATCATAAGTGAAATACCATCCCCTTTGGGTTGAGGTTCTGGTGTTTCTGAAATGTGGATCTGTCATTTGTGCTGCTGATTGTATGCATAGTACATAGATTCATCATGTAGCCAGACAACTACACACTGTTGGTATGGCCAAGGTTTTGAGCTTTCGATCTCAGCCATCCAATCCAAAGACCAGTTGTGCATCTGTAGTTCAGGAGACCTCCATTTTGGGATGAAGATATGTTTTCAGTAATGAACAATGTCATCCTGTTCATGTCCATCAACATATTGTCCCTTCTTCTCTTCTGTCCACTGAAAGCCAAGGTTTTTAAGCCAGTTTTGTGCTGTCTAAAGTGTAATACTAACAACCAACTTGTAGTGGTCCTGGACATCAGGGCAGCCCATATATGTTTTTTTTTTTTTATCTGAGTTTATTGCAATAGACTAGCTACTACAAACGGGTGCACGATAGCAGTCCCAATACCGAAACTAAGGCAGAGAAGGAAAAGGAAAGGCAAAGAAAGAGATGAGAGTAGAATGTGGCGGGCTAGAAGCTAACAACAAGGTATGGAAGTGAGATAGAGAGATGACTGACTAACTCAAAGAAAGGAAAGAGTTTGCGAGATGCGAGAGAGAGAGAGGGGGAAGAGGTTGGGGAGCGGGGGAGCTACCTACTTAACAGAGAGGAGGAGAGAGGAATGAAAACAGTCCTTTAGTGAACATCTGGAACACCGTTTGCAGTAAGTCGCTCTCTCTGAGTGAGGCGGCGGGTGGCGAACTCCTCTTGAGTGATAGGTCCTTGTATCTGGTCTGCGAATGAGAATGCAGCCAGGTTGTTTTCTAGGAAACCGATAAGCCAATGAAAGCCATCTCGGAGTTCATGAGGGTAGATGAAGCAGTCACAATTGTCGAGGATGTGGTCATGCATTTCGAGTGGTTCTCCACATGGGCAGGAGGTAATGTAGCGCCCAGGGAAGAAGCGCTGACAGAAAGCGCCAATAGGCATGTGATTTGTGACACACTGGGTGAATCATGCACAGAGTTGGGCATTTTGACCAAGTGGGGATGAGAGCCACAAGCCGCCCTTGGCGTACTTGGGCTTGAGAGGGTTTTCAGCTCCATTGACAAGAGTAAGCCATGAGTGTCCACAGTAGGTTGGGCTGTTCATAAGATTTTGCCATTCATCCAGGCAAATCTTGGTGTGCTGATTGCGAACAAATCCAAGTGATGTGCGGATTGGCTGGCAGCGGTTGTTGGGAAGCCATAGTGACTTGGCGAGTCTGTGTGCTTGGTTGTGAATTGACCATGACACTGATGAAGGAATGGACCAAAAGTGGATATGATTAAGGGGAGAGGAGGAGAGCCAGGAGTGGAGAAGAGGCACAACCGCAATGGCATCTTGATGAGCACTGTGGGGGCTGTAAGAAAATAAGTGTTTAGCAGGGGAAATTGAGTCCATAAAAACACAAATAGAAGAGATGTTGAGAGAACGAGCATGAGGCAGCCCATATATGGCTGAACATCAGCAGCTAAGATATATTCTCCAATGCTTTGCAGATACATGGAAAGCTCTCATTGGAGATCCTCATCCTCAAGGATTGAGTGATTCCATGTTCTGTAAGTGTTAGATCTCCTTCATCATCAAGAAATACTAATGTCCATTGTTGAAGACACCATGCACACTATGGACCACACTCCAAAGTCTTGGCAACTACAAGAGATGATGCCATTCATTTGGTTATGTGTGGGAGAGGTTACATCTATAATTGTCTACATAAGATGTTTCATACCTTGGAGTCAAGACGGAAATAGGTGGTCAAGTCCTAGATCTTTGTATCCAGCCCCAGTATCCTGCAGTGGATAAAGTATTGCTTTAATCTTCTTATGGCCAATTTCAATGGCTTATAATGAAGAACATAGCCACTTTTTTTTGTTCTTCTTGTTCCTGTTGATTACTTGGCCATAGAGATGATTCTGCAATCAGCAAGGTATTGGAGTTACAGTGGACATTAGGCAATGCCAAAATTACTGGTCCAGGATGAATTTTGTCACTACTGTGCTTTAGTGTCTCCTGAACAAGAAGTTGTAGTAGAATACTTCTACATTTATATTGTAAGTTAATATATGGCAAGAACTCAAGCACATGGGCCTACTGTGTACCCAAATAACTTGATGGTGTATCTTCATCATCTGTGGAGGAATCAATGTCAACCTCCAAATTTTGGGATGGAGACACCTCCTGAATTGATTTTCAGGGCTTCTTGTGCTTAATGTGACCACTGAGATTATTTATGAGTGCTCTCTTGTGCTTGGATAGTAGTGCTATTTGTTGCCATATGAGCTGTTGCATTTGCTAATGTTGCAGGTAGCTTTTTGGCTTCCTTAACTGTATTCCATATTGGGCAATCATTACAAGAAATTGTATCAAAAACTCTGAGACACAAAAAATACAAAATCCATTCCCAACAAAATCTGCTAAATATTATTTCTAGCACTTGTTGAGAATGGATTTTGGATTAAGGATGTCAGGCAATTGTTGATACAATTACAGTGGTTTTGTCATGAAAATCATATTTTGGCATGTGACATTGGATGAGTATGAATTTCATCTACCTTATAGGGGGTTTTACTGGGGTTTGCCATGTTATATATGATAGTTCTTCTTTAGGTATTTCTACTGTGCCACTGGATTGTGTGAAGCTCCTTAGTAGATGCCATTTTACTCATGGGCTATACAAATATATGTAGCTATATATGTGCCTGAAACACCTTATGAAGCTGCAAGGTAGATACAAGGGCAAAGTGGTACCTTTTGCTTGCAAAGTTCAAATTGTATCTACAATGTCAACCACACCTACCTCCTTGCAGTGCACACTTCCTGTTTTGGTCATAGATGAATGATTTTCACCATTCTGCAAGGAGAAGGAAAACTCCAGCATATGAGTACAGTCCAATGCTAACCTTCCTCTTCCATTAACTACCAAAAGTGCTCACCACTATAGGCAATTGTTGCAAGGAATAAAAGCCCATCAGCTAATCTTAAGACTCCTGAGGCAGCCAAAGCATACAAGACTATGAGTATGACTGTCAACAAGAAGAAGGATGGAAAGACTACCTCAAATGCATAAAACAATGACCATTGGCAAAGCTAATAATCAAGATATCCACACTCCCTCCTACTCTGGCAGTTGGACTCCTCAAACCTCTCCACAACAAGAGTGGCAGCAGCTCTCCTGGAGGGCATCTGAGCCAAGTTACCCCTTCCCCTTATCTTCTTTCCACAGGTGCCTTCCATAGTTCAGGAAAAATGGAGTCTCTCCAGTACTGCTATGCATCTTATCATTGTATTAGAACTTGGTTGTGGATAACCAATCTGTCCAGTCACTTTGTATGCAATCAATGTATGCTTGTAGGAAGGTTTCAATTTCTTGGTTGACTCACTCTGTCCAGTCATCTATTTGAAGGTGGTAGGCTGTCAATAGCCCTTGCTTTGTCCTTGTTGCCCTACACAGATTCTTCATAACTGTTGATATGAATTGTGGTCCTCTGTCACTAATAATCTTCCATGGGATTCCAAGGAGTTTCCAGAAATGATCCTGGTATAATTTTGCTAGTCCTATGGAGTCAAGGTTGACATTTGTTGCATTTAGTCAGATCATCTTTGTGAATCTGTTGATCACAACCAAGATTGTGTCTACCCCATTCAACTCTGGGAGTGGTCTGATCATGTTGATGCTGATTTCATACCATAGTTTTTTAGGTGTTTCATGGAGGTGGAGTAGAGCTGCTTCTTTTGCTGGATTATCTGGCAGTTATCACATCCTTGCACATATGTTTTGATGTTGGTCTTTATTGCTGGCCAGTATATCTACTTGACAAGTTCCATCATTCTGTGGGATCCTGGATGTCCAATATCAGGTAGGTCATGGTACCTCTTTATGATCTTGCTTTGCATACCCTTGTGATTTGTGTTAAGGAGCTAACTCCAGACAGGAGCTGACTGCAAGCAGACAGGGTGGATACACATGGACTAAGATTGAGGCTTTGGCTTCAACTTGTATGTTGTGTCCCTCTGATACCACAGTGGCCTCACTTGACTAAATACAGGCTCAAGTGGATAGGGACAGATGAGGACAGGACAAGCCCAGACTGAGGAGTGGACTTGTAGCAGATAGACAGGAGGAAGGAGAAAGACTTAAGCTGATATTCTGACTACTGAATATAGTAGTGGTAATCCTACTTATATACTAGTAGTCAGGGTAAAGTTTGGAGAATAGTAGTCAAGCAGAAAGTGATTTGAAATTGCTCAAAAAAAATTACTAGGATCATGTGAAGATTGAAGACTATAGGAAACTCTAGTTAGGTTTCTCTTTCATCTACCTTTCTATCATTAGCTTTCTCTCTCTCTTTCTGCCTCTTTTCACTGGTTCAAGAAATACACTCCAGCTCACATTCCCATCTGTTTAGCAGACAATTCAGTGGTTTTCTCAGTCAGAGTGGGCTCAGATGTGTTTCAACTGGATTTAGAGGGCAGAGAGGCAAGGGAGGTGGAGTTTTCATGGGTTTTACATGTCCCAGCACTCAGGAGCAACCGCTCCCCCCCCCCCCCCCCTGCCTGTACCATAGCTAGCTCCACTGCTTCTACTCTTTCTCTTTCTTTTTACTCATCTATCCCGACTCATTGAGTTAGTTTTCTTTCTTTCTGTCTCACCTCCCTAGCATAGGTCCTGTTTTTCTAGCTCATCTCCTATCTTTACTTTTCTCCTTTCTGTTTTCTTTTCCTTCTCTAGTTTCAGTATTGGGACTGCTACCATGCACCCATTTGTATTAGCT